>CM051265.1:29340111-29381111 GCA_027921565.1 Artemia sinica | reverse complement strand
TACGACTTGTACAAAATTTCGACCTTCCCTGCTAACATAAAGAAGACGAATTCATTTATGACTATCACGCCTGAAGCAGAGTATTTGCTTGTTGATCAAGATAGACGAAAATACGCCCTAGCCAATCCACAGGATTTAAAAGAGTGCGTACTATTCAAAAACTTAGTATGCCAACTTACGTTACCTATTTATAATGTCAAGTCTGGATCCTGTATGTTAGATATATTTTTGAAAGACACCCAACGGGAAGAAACCCCGAATTCATGCGAAGCCGTAATAGGAAGTACTAAGCGAGAAATATTCATACACCTTAGAAATGATCTTTGGTTACTTTCTGTTCCAAGAGAAACTGTTGGAACTTTGTCTTGTTATAATAATACAGAAAGAATAGACCCAAGTTACAAAACAGAATTACTGTTACAAAATGTGGGTACGATAACCATAAAACAAGGGTGTCGACTAGTAACTAAAGAGTCAACCGTTCGAACGCCGTTCATTACCACGAGCACAAAAATAATAAGTCCCAAAATAACCAACTTCAAGGCAATTAACCTGTCGTACACTATTCCCAATATAGAAAACGAGGAAATGAAAACCTCGATATGGTCCAAAATAGAAAAGAATAAAGGAACAATAAAGCTTACAAAAATAAGAGAAGCATTAGATTCCCAGATTCCCCTATTTACAAATGAAGACCAGAGATTAACGTATGTGGATAATAGATACGGATTGTTCTCAACCAATTTCTGGTGGAACATGCTACTGGCCGTATGTTTCGTATTCGCAACTTCCCTGACCATAAGAACCCTATAGACTTGTAATTACGGAAAAATCCTGAGACTAAAAAGGCGAAAACCAAGAGAAGAACACGGGGAAACGGCCGAAATGCAGAGGTTAAACCCGGAACCCCATGAGAACGTCTAAGCCAAGAAAAAGGGGAGACATTAGAAAACGAGTGGGTATAGAGGTCTCCACTCGTCCTCGCTATGTCTTGTTCCCCATTGTAGTGTCGTTTACGTAAAACCGTGTGGTTATGACGCTGCAACATGCGGTTCTTAAACAGCACGGACGTGCATGAACAATGCAGGCATGAAATATGTTGTAAAATGAGACCTCAAATTGATCATGTAGCATGAACTCTGTTTAAATGATTATTTTAAATCTAATGTAAAATTAGCTAAGTGTTGAAAGAAGTTAAAATAAAGTGTATGTAGTAGTGTATATTAGAAAGCATAATAAGAGACCACACTTAAAGTTAAAGAATTAATCTCTTATATCGTCGTTAGGCTATAACAACTTAGAAGAAACTTCTATGTATTGAATTTCCCAAGGGGAACTTTACACATATATTTCAACCAACGTGATAAAAATTTTGTTATGTGTGCTAATATTAGTGTATTTATTTAACTCTGTCTCGTAGCGTAAAATTCATGTACCCAATCGATACGTATTTGTACTATGAGTATTTACTTTAAAGAACGTGGGATTCTGCCTCGTTATTTTTATTACAGGAAGTGGATTGACATATTGGATATCGATCATTACAATGAGTTGCCCAGTGCAGATAACACCTAGTAGCATCTATTTTCATCATACCTCAACCAACGAAGAGTACTCACCATAGACTCCAGGCAATTTTCATCCCAGCTTCGTCTACGAAAACAACAGTTACCTTTGATCGTTGTTTCCTCGACCATGAACCACATTACGTATCAGGTAACATTATAATTGAATCTCAGTATCCAGTGCAGTATCGAACTATATAATCACACAAATTCTGAGAACCCCATCGATCAGTACAAGACATAAGTACATAAATATCGCTTTTGATAATCATTATGGACCCATATACCATATGACCGTATAGTTCTGATATTTGATGACCCCAAAAACTGTTCATGTGTCACAGACTTACACGTCGAATCCCTTTCGACCATCTCTCGAAATCCATCCTATCCCCTCTGTGTGGAAAGTTCATATCTCTGTTACCCCATAAATGTTACGAGATAATTTCTGAAAAATGGACCTGGAAACCAAAATTAACCCCTCTGACCAACTCCTCAGTGACAATATATTCCTCCCACAAGTTAAAGACAATATGTTGAAGGAGTCACTATAGTTTGATGTCGACCTGTTCAAAATCCAAACTTCAATTTCCCCGTGATTAACCTAGGAATCACCGCAAATGGTTAATAGACACAAGCCATGAGCTAACAATTTTATAAGAGACACAAATGAGCAATTTTATGCGAGAATACATTCTCTATGTGCCTCAAAATATCCCAAAAATGATATGCTGAGAAGGAAATAAACGCACTCCCAGTGTTCGACCCCTTAATGATAAGGCACCCTATGAACTGTCAAAAAGCAGGTGAGAATGAACTCTGATAGAATATTCCCACACCTGTAATTGGAAACATCATTTCCCTGTTGACAATCAGAGAAATCTTGTCGTGTAAACACAATCATGCTTGAACTGTCCCATGAAGAAACCATAACGTAAGTGCTTCAAAAATTTTGCCAAGACGAAAAGAGTGAAGGACAATAATTTACAACAGAAGGATTGAGTACGTTAAGGACTCGAATGGTGATGAAATTGATGTGAATTTACATGATTTACTTCTTAATAACTTTGATAACTCGAAAATCCCAATATCCTATCATTAACGTTGCATAGCAAACATCCCCAGTGAAAGTGTTTTAAGGTTACCAGTGAACATGGTAAACCAAATATTGTGTGTTTTAAATCGTTCTTGTATGTAGTGTTAGATGTCCAGATAGAGTTATGTGTAGCGTTGTCGAGCTATTCATTTAATGTAGCATAGATAGCAAGTAGTGTGCCATATAGACAGCAAAATAAAAAAAAAACCTTGTAAAAAGTGAATTCAAAAAAATCTTATGTAAAGGTAGAATAGCCCCAACCTTGTTGGAATGTAAAAGTAATCAGTGTTAGATGTAGAAAAAAATATTTTTAGTATAGTAGCTAGCCTAGAACCATGAATAATCTTAATCCGGTAGACGAATTTTAGATAGAGATGTAGAATAAAATAAGAAAAGTAATAGAGAAAATTTTTAGCACTCCTGATTAAGCCATAACATAAATATAAAATAATTATGTAGAAGAAATAGTTAATAAATTGCGAACATTTCAAAAGCCCAGAGGCAAGCAAGTCATAATGACGGGACGTCATTAATTAATGGGACGGGTAATATATACCGTGAGCAAAATGCGATATATTCAAAATACAAATTCCTTCTTTCTAAAGATAATTCCGACTTCCTATAATTAAGTTAAGTCTAGTTTCAAAAATGAAAAGTCCTTAATCAGCAAGGAGAAAAAACTGCAGTTAGCCTCAGACAAAGAACGGCGTTATCCAAGCTTTGGATTTCGCTAAGACAGCGGGCAATAAAAAAGAGGCTACGCACAATATTTCTAAGGAAGTTTAAATTATAAAAGCCGTGTGAACGTTTGAATCATTAGAAATATTTAAGACAATTTATTGGACGAAGGGTTCGCATCCTTGGGCCACCTGAGCCAATTGTGAGCTAGTTCTCACAGCGCAGGACAAGAAAAAACTACGTTTGATAGTTGGGTAAAAGTGCTTTTTGGATTATTCGTAAATCAGATTCAGGACCATTTAGACAGAAATTTTTCGATGTTCAAGCTTTGCAATTCTCTTATTGTTGTATCTCAGTCACCGTTGTGTCATTTGAAGTGACCTACTGCTGTTCACCTAAATATGTAAGTCTCAATAAATCCATTGCTTTTTACCTTTGTTTATTTCATTTTATATGTCCATATCTAGCCTAATGATAGCTAATTAGTTCGCATGTCTCCAAAGGCACGTTCCCAAGGAATCTGATCTCCAGATAGCTCGAAGAGAAGAGGTCACATTTATATGGCTACACATTTCATTTTCTCTCATTCATTGAGGGTGGCGTAGGCCTTATTGGCACGATCTTTAGCCCTATAAGCGGCGCTATCGGAGAACTTATAAGGTGTAAGTTCACAGCTACAAGGTACGATATTAGATTTGAAGCGGTCAATATTTATGACCACAATTAAGCCCAGTCCTTTTCTTTCACCGCAACAATTTCCCTTTATAGCCACAAATTGCATTCACCGCTACAGGTTTTTCCGATATACCCTTTTCACAACAAAAGAGCCTATAGTTTGTTTTGATTGTGTTCGGCATTCCTCCCTATATTTCCTTAAAGTTTTAATCTGCATTGACACCCTTGTGTCTAACCTGCGAGTGAGCTATGCTAATCTAGCCCCGCTGAAGAGTAGTATGTTAACTTATACTTTGCTCACGGGTATAGCAATCTCCATGTTATTTGCTTGCCTGTATAGGAATTCCCTTCCATGCTATTCTATAGCGCTACGTCCCTTCCATTGTTATTCTATGGGACCTCTACACGTGATCAAACACGTTATGAAATTATGTGCTATTTGCTTATGTCCCGTTGGTACCATTCCAAACGAGTGGGGATTCCCCTCCTTTTCCTAAACATTGCAAAAAAGATAACAGCATGAACGGGGATTCCCCGCACAAATTGTTTCAACTCCAAGTTTTTTTCAACCAGACTGGTTTTTAAAGCATAGTGTGTACATGTGTGTAGGCTTTGTTATTAAAACTTGGACACTACAATCAGATTGTTTGATTGACATTTAAAAAGGGGTAATGAGATTTGCGAGTTGGAGTGTAGGATTCGCGACTTTGATCCTATTAAGGATTTACTTGAAATAAAAAATTTAACAAGAAATGGCTGAAAAGTGTTTTGGGGGAGATGGGGTGATTGTGTACTGTATAATACACATGTGATGTTTGGACAGTGTTGTCAATTTAAATAGTTTAACGTTCCCTCCTTCCCCCATTTCTGAGAGCAGGGGAGGGGGGGTCAATTTTGGAGGGAAAACCAAAAATACTCAGAATCGAAAATAAAGCGTGATCTGCCTCAAGGGAAGGCTCAGAGGCCCCTTCGTTCCCCATTTCTGAGGGCAGGGGAGGGGGGGTCAATTTTGGAGGGAAAACCAAAAATACTCAGAATCGAAATAATGGGATCTGCCTCAAGGGAAGCTCAGAGGCCCTCCTTCCCATTTCTGAGGCAGGGAGGGGGTCAATTTGGAGAAACCAAAAATACTCAGAATCGAAATAACGGGATCTGCCTCAAGGGAAGGCTCAGAGGCCCCTCGTTCCTCCATTTCTGAGGGCAGGGGAGGGGGGGGTCAATTTTGGAGGGAAAACCAAAAATACTCAGAATCGAAAATAAACGGGATCTGCCTCAAGGGAAGGCTCAGAGGCCCTTCGTTCCCCCATTTCTGAGGGCAGGGGAGGGGGGGGGGTCAATTTTGGAGGGAAAACCAAAAATACTCAGAATCGAAAATAAACGGGATCTGCCTCAAGGGCAAGGCTCAGAGGCCCTTCGTTCCTCCATTTCTGAGGGCAGGGGAGGGGGGGGTCAATTTTGGAGGGAAAACGAAAAATACTCAAAATCAAAAATAAACGGGATCTGCCTCAAGGGGAAGGCTCAGAGGCCCTTCGTTCCCCCATTTCTGAGGGCAGGGGAGGGGGGGGGTTGTCAATTTTGGAGGGAAAACCAAAATACTCAGAATCGAAAATAAACGGGATCTGCCTCAAGGGCAAGGCTCAGAGGCCCCTCCTTCCCCATTTCTGAGGGCAGGGGAGGGTGGGTCAATTTTGGAGGGGAAAAAATGCTCAGAATCGAAGATAATTTCCATTCGTCTTAGTTTTTTTTAACGATGCTCCTTATTTCTAGTTGAAAATGCTTATTTTTTCATTTTATTGGGAATGAAAAGTCAAACTCTAACATAAAGAACAAGGTATTTTGGAGGGGTAGCTAACTTCATATACGGGATAATTTCCCTTCGTCTTAGTTTTTAACGATGCTCCTTATTTCTAGTTGAAAATGCTTATTTTTTAATTTAATTGGGAATGAAAAGTCAAACTCTAACATAAAGAACAAGGTATTTTGGAGGGGGTAGCTAACTTCATATACGGATAATTTCCATTCGTCTTTGTTTTTAACGATGCTCCTTATTTCTAGTTGAAAATGCTTATTTTTTAATTTAATTGGGAATGAAAAGTCAAAGTCTAACATAAAGAACAAGGTATTTCGGAGGGGGTAGCTAACTTCATATACGGGATAATTTCCATTCGTCTTAGTTTTTAACAATGCTCCTTATTTCTAGTTGAAAATGCTTATTTTTTAATTTTAACTTCATATACGGGATAATTTCCATTCGTCTTAGTTTTCAACGATGCTCCTTATTTCTAGTTGAAAGTGCTTATTTTTTAATTTAATTGGGAATGAAAAGTCAAACTCTAACATAAAGAACAAGGTATTTTGGAGGGGGTAGCTAACTTCATATACGGGATAATTTCCATTCGTCTTAGTTTTTAACGATGCTCCTTATTTCTAGTTGAAAATGCTTATTTTTTAATTTAATTGGGAATGAAAAGTCAAAGTCTAACATAAGAACAAGGTATTTCGGAGGGGTAGCTACTTCATATACGGATAATTTCCATTCGTCTTAGTTTTTAACAATGCTCCTTATTTCTAGTTGAAAATGCTTATTTTTTAATTTTAACTTCATATACCGGATAATTTCCATTCGTCTTAGTTTTCAACGATGCTCCTTATTTCTAGTTGAAAGTGCTTATTTTTTAATTTAATTGGATGAAAAGTCAAACTCTAACATAAAGAACAGTATTTTGGAGGGGGTAGCTAACTTCATATACGGGACAATTTCCATTCGTCTTAGTTTTTAACAATGCTCCTTATTTCTAGTTGAAAATGCTTATTTTTTAATTTAATTGGGAATGGAAAGTCAAAGTCGGGCAGCTCACTTCATATGCGGGGTAATTTCCATTCGTCTTAGTTTTTTAACGATGCTCCTTATTTCTAGTTGAAAATGCTTATTTTTTAATTTAATTGTGATGAAAAGTCAAAAGTCTAACATAAAAGAACAAGGTATTTCGGAGGGGGGCTCGTTACTGAAATTGATATTAGTGCGTAAACTACAAACTGACAAAAATATCCAGAACTTTTTTTTCTTATAGCCTTGACTTTGAAGACATTTCTTCATCTTAATTGGCTTTAGAAATAACATGCAAAATAAACTAGCCTAAAAGTCATTGCTTTGTTGAATTTTGAGCAAAAACAAAAGGATTGTAACACCTGATTGCCCCGTTTTCCAACTTTTACCTTGAGAATCGATGTTGTTAGCAGAATTTCAAAAGGATCGTTTATTAGTGCTGGCGTATCTGATGACGATGCTCCTTATTTCTAGTTGAAAATGCTTATTTTTTAATTTAATTGTGATGAAAAGTCAAAAGTCTAACATAAAGAACAAGGTATTTCGGAGGGGGGCTCGTTACTGAAATTGATATTAGTGCGTAAACTACAAACTGACAAAAATATCCAGAACTTTTTTTTTCTTATAGCCTTGACTTTGAAGACATTTCTTCATCTTAATTGGCTTTAGAAATAACATGCAAAATAAACTAGCCTAAAAGTCATTGCTTTGTCGAATTTTGAGCAAAAACAAAAGGATTGTAACACCTGATTGCCCCGTTTTCCAACTTTTACCTTGAGAATCGATGTTGTTAGCAGAATTTCAAAAGGATTGTTTATTAGTGCTGGCGTATCTGATGACGATGCTCCTTATTTCTAGTTGAAAATGCTTATTTTTTAATTTAATTGTGATGAAAAGTCAAAAGTCTAACATAAAAGAACAAGGTATTTCGGAGGGGGGCTCGTTACTGAAATTGATATTAGTGCGTAAACTACAAACTGACAAAAATATCCAGAACTTTTTTTTCTTATAGCCTTGACTTTGAAGACATTTCTTCATCTTAATTGGCTTTAGAAATAACATGCAAAATAAACTAGCCTAAAAGTCATTGCTTTGTCGAATTTTGAGCAAAAACAAAAGGATTGTAACACCTGATTGCCCCGTTTTCCAACTTTTACCTTGAGAATCGATGTTGTTAGCAGAATTTCAAAAGGATCGTTTATTAGTGCTGGCGTATCTGATGACGATGCTCCTTATTTCTAGTTGAAAATGCTTATTTTTTAATTTAATTGTGATGAAAAGTCAAAAGTCTAACATAAAAGAACAAGGTATTTCGGAGGGGGGTTCGTTACTGATATTGATATTAGTGCGTAAACTACAAACTGACAAAAATATCCAGAACTTTTTTTTCTTATAGCCTTGACTTTGAAGACATTTCTTCATCTTAATTGGCTTTAGAAATATCATGCAAATAACTACCAACATCATTGCTTTCTCAATAACTAGCTCATTGCTTTGTCGAATTTTGAGCAAAAACAAAAGGATTGTAACACCTGATTGGCCCGTTTTCCAACTTTTACCTTGAGAATCGATGTTGTTAGCAGAATTTCAAAAGGATCGTTTATGAGTGCTGGCGTATCTGATGACGATGCTCCTTATTTCTAGTTGAAATGCTTATTTTTTAATTTAATTGTGATGAAAAGTCAAAAGTCTAACATAAAGAACAAGGTATTTCGGAGGGGGGCTCGTTACTGATATTGATATTAGTGCGTAAACTACAAACTGACAAAAATATCCAGAACTTTTTTTCTTATAGCCTTGACTTTGAAGGCATTTCTTCATCTTAATTGGCTCTAGAAATATCATGCAAAATAAACTAGCCTAACAGTCATTGCTTTGTCGAATTTTGAGCAAAAACAAAAGGATTGTAACACCTGATTGGCCCGTTTTCCAACTTTTACCTTGAGAATCGATGTTGTTAGCAGAATTTCAAAAGGATCGTTTATGAGTGCTGGCGTATCTGATGAAATAATTTAGGTCGTATGATCAATTTAATTTATTTTTTTTTAATTCAGTAGTTTTTCAGTAAGGACACTCGATATCCTAAAAGTGTTTGATTCAAACTTTTACCTTGAGAATTGATGTTGTTAGAAGAATTTCAAAAGGATCGTTTATGAGTGCTGGCGTATCTAATGAAATAATTTAGGTCGTATGATAATTTTTTTTTTAATGCAGTAGTTTTTTTTTAGTAAGGACACTCGAGACAACACGCACACAGAGAGAACATACACACACAGATGCGAAACACACATAGAGACGACACATGCATAGAGACAACACACACACAGAGACGACACCCACACAGAGACGACACACACACACACACACACACACAGAGAGATGACACACACACACAAAGACGACATACTCAAAGTGACGACTTACACATAGAGACGACACATACACACACACACACACACACACACACACACGCACACATGATTCTGAACTTTTAGCATCAAGTAAACTTTTCCTCGCTGTTAAAGTTCGCGATACTGTGATAATAAACGTCTATCTTCCTACTAATTATAGATCTAGCCTCTCGGACAGCAAGTTCATGGGTGCATGTACTCAGTTAAGCCGTTTCGTGAAGGCTCAAATTCCTGGGAATACAAAAGTTCTATTAATAGGGGACTTCAACTGTGACCTACTTAATACCGAATCTGAAAGGACTCAAATCGTTATAGGTTCCCTTCCTGATCAGTTAAATATCGTTGATAAGGACAAAGCTTACACATTTATCATGTTGCCAACACCGTCTCAAATCTTGACCATGTGTTAACGAACTTCCCGGTGAGTGACGAAGCAAAAGTTGCAGCTGATGGTTCTTACTCTGACCATTTGCCTTTGTCATTGTCAATAACACTGAGACTGTCCAAAGTTGTCGGGTCCGTGCAAATCCCAATGGAGAGTATACAGTGACTGGAAATAAGTGTCGAATGATCTCTTTGTGGCTACTTCTGGGGATATCCTGAGTAAAATAAAAGTTCCCATCTGCTGCAGAGAAATGCAAACTCGTTTTGCAGTGAAAGTGAAATAAGTCTGCAGATAAACATGTACTGTGCAGAAATATCGCATGCTCTGAGTATCGCGGAGAGTGTAGCAGTTCCTGTGAAGCGTATCCGCAATAGATCACAGGTGAAAGGGTGGTCTGGAAATCCGGAGCTAGCGGCGGCTTGTGCGTCGGCCAGCTATGGCTGAAAGTTTGGCATGATAGCGGGAAGCCACTTAGTGGAATAGTGAACGAGATTTGAATCCATACTAAATGAAAGGTCAATAAAGCGTTAGATGCCCACCGTGCAACCCTCAAAGAAAATTTTGTGCAAAAGCTCAGTAAGAATCCCAACCTTATTTGGTCGCTTCGGTCTAAGCCTGAAGAAGCCAAGCCTACGTCTAATATTTCTGCTAATCAGTGGAGTGCTTACTTTGAGTCAGAGTTCAAAGCGCCTGATCCAGTTCTGCAGTCTAATTACGAGAATGAGCTGGCTTCTATGCTTACCGACACCTTCGACGATTTCTCAGTGTCACTGGTCACAATTTGCCAGGCCCTTAAAAAGCTGAAAAAGGTATACTCAAAAGGCTGCGATAGTATTTGTGCTCGACATATTTCTCTAGGAGGTTATGTTCTTTACCATCATATTGCCCTTCTGTTTCAGATGATTTTGACACAAGGGATAGTCCCGAGTTGCTTTAGTCTGGGTATGGTTATACCGATATTAAAGAAGGGGAAGCCAGCCGAACAGCCTTCTTCGTATCGGCCAGATAACGATATCTTCATTATTTTGTAAACTATTCGAGATTGTTTTGTTTGATGAGATTTATGATAAGTGTGAGATCCCTCCACGCCAGTTTGGTTTTCGAA
Source organism: Artemia sinica (assembly GCA_027921565.1). Lineage (NCBI taxonomy): Eukaryota > Metazoa > Arthropoda > Branchiopoda > Anostraca > Artemiidae > Artemia > Artemia sinica. The sequence continues at coordinate 29,370,369 of CM051265.1, read as the reverse complement.
AAGGCCTCGGGTGCACCCATGTACTTTATCTTCTTGCTAACATATTACTTGATGCTCATCTCTCGCGAGAAACTTTGATCTTAGGTCAGTATGATGTCAGGAGAGCTTTTGACTCTGGGATTCATGCCCAGATTTTGGTTGAGCTGTGTAAGCGAGGCGTGCATTCTTCTATTGTAAGGTCACTACGTGATATGTATAGGGACCTCAAGCTTCGTGTTCGTTTGCAAGATGGTGAGCTTAGTGGGGAGATATCCGTACATAAGGGAATTAAGCAAGGGGCTATAACGTCTCCTACTTTGTATAATAACAGTGTTAATGATGCACAACAGGTTATCTCTCCGAGTTATATTTGCAAGCATATTGACTTGTCACTTCTGGGTTTTGCAGATGATCTTTTAAATCTGTCTCGGTTGCTTTCTTCATTAGAAAATAATTTCTCGCGTCTTGAAAAAAGTTATGCTGATATTGGTTTGCAGTTTAATGTAGAAAAGTCTGCTGTTTTGTTTTTTAATTGCCCTGAAGATAATGCTACAGTCAGGCTTGGTGGAATTACCGTAACACCGTCTAGTCACATTACGTACCTTGGCCTCCCGATTGATCGTAATCTTCGAGAGACCCAGTCTTTGCTTATTGAACACCTTTCTAAAAAAGTGCGCATTGCCTATGCGGGTGTTGTCACTAGCCGTCGCAATTCAAGCCGTAAATATTTGGCTCGTCTTTATAATGCAGTAGCTTCGCCTCATGTCTTGTACCTGTCTCCTTTTTGGAAGCTCCTGAGTGCACGAAACAAGAAAGACATAAGGTCGGTATTTTTCAAGTATGCCCGATATCTTCTTCAAGTGCCGCCTTTTGTTAGAAACCGCCATATTGCTGCGAAATATGGAATTGTTGAGCCTCTGAGTGCCATGGAGGAGGTAATTCAGAATTACGTGAAAAAACTAGAGCTCCTGGATCACGAGTGGGCCCACCTTCTCAAATAGTTGTGTTATTATGTAGTTCTTTCTGTTTGTATTTGTTTTTCTTGCCAGTTTTTTGCTTTTTCTTTCTTTTCTAGTTTGTGCTCTGTCTTTTTCTGTTTATTGTAAGACAGGTTATTAATAAAATTCATTCATTCATTCATTCATATATACATATATATATATATATACTAAACATAAAAAAAGAGTGCACGGATTATGCAGAAAAAGAAAAAATATATTAGCTGACATTCAATGCGAGGTGGAACCTTTCTCAAGGAATCACAAATCTATAAGGGGTCAAACGCAAGGCGTTACACAGTTTCACTCATTTTAGAGGAGCTTTGCGCAAAACAAAAGAAAATGGTGACAGAGTCATACAACTCCCCAAAAGTCGAGAGAATAACAGACATTATACACAAGGACTTGAATACAACAGAAGTACTCCTAAAAGGCCACCTACTTTGAGCCTAGGCGATTTTTTTTTAGTTTGGATAAACAAAAACTTATCCAAGCGAATCAGCCAATTACATCTAAAAGTGCTGTTTCAAAGGAGACTAATAACGAAGGGCTTAAATCAGGCCGAGAAAAGGAAAGTGATCGGTTCGCAAATACTTTATCGCCCTGGTCACAGTGAACAATGACCAGGACACGACGAAAATAGTAGGGCTTCTATAATAACTAAATCAATTTCACCTAATATGCAGGACACAACTTTCCCCCAAATGAATAGAACAAGTAAAATGCCCTATTCGAACGCTCAAAGAAGTTACATCGTGGTGGAAGGGGTGGTTCTTCTGGTAGATCCAGAGGGCATTATAGAGGAAGACATTAGCTTGTATTTTCTTTACTATCCTTTTAATTGGATTGGATGAAGGACCGCATGTTCATTTGACAGGAGTAAAACAAAACAAAAAATCCAAATTTATCCTTATTATTCCATTTTATCTGACTTGGTTTGATCAAACAGACAATTGCAAGCAACAGACAATTTGCTGGCTAAGAAATGACAGTTGCAATGGAAAGAGAAAGATAAAGAACCAAATTTCAGTGTCTGTGGTACTTGAATCTTCAAATTTAGGATGGACTTCATCTCCAATGTAAGCTGGTATGATACTTATAATTTCTTGGTTTTATATGTTAACATTTTCGTTTTATTGGACTTCTAGTGCCCTGTTTGAGCTGCTAAAAAGATTAGAGGGAAATCCGACCGCCGATGCAGTGCTCCAGCTAATTTCAGGTGCACCGAGGCTTCACATGGCGTCGACACAAACTTATGCAAATAGTCAGTTCGAACTTAGTCGCTCTAGAGATGGACACGCTACACTTTGTTAACCCGCCTCCTCCCCCCCCGGAAAACTTTCTACGATCCCCACTCCTTACGAAAAGGCCGAAAAATACAAACAAATAACACATGGACCACATGTGGTTCTTTACTTATTCGGCGCTACGTTTCCACTTTTGAAATCTTGTCGGGTCCAAATCCAAGCCATGAGATGGGATATTCATCAAGGACACAATTAAAGATTTTCATATGCAACAGAGCTTGTATCATTTAAAACTTTACCTTTTATTCAAAACAATGCCCTGGTGTATTAGAAGTACGCGTGCGGAAAGGATTGAATTTTTGAGAGAGATTGGATTTCAGAGAGATTTCGAGAAGAAAATTCCAAAAGATTCTATTGGCTTCACTATTATTTTATGTTTTCAATGAAATTTCAATTATTTTTGAAACTTGTTTATCAGAGATTCTGATCATCTGGGCTTACTGGTTAAAAACATAGCGTTAAAGCACCATGGCCTCTAAAAATGAGAACTAATTCTTTTAATTGGTTTAGTGAAAATTCATGCAACCATATATGTTTAAATTTTTTTTGGAAAACCCAGGAATTCTGCTTTTAATGAAGATCTTTAATTTTCTTTTTTTCTTTTTTTTTATAAGCACCCACCAATTTTAAAAATAAGAACGTGTGTTAAAAATCAGCAGAAAATTAGCTAAAAACTATTTCTTCGCGGACCTCAGGAGAATGCAACTTTTGTGACTGCTGTAGCAGAAGGAAAACAAAGCCCTTATTTGGCAGTAAACTGGGTAAAAATCTAGTGATTGGATGAGTAAGATATAGACTAACCCTAAAAAATAGCAATTGGAAAGAAGTGTATGTATCATGGAACAACTAAAACTCTAAGCTATGCATTGATTCGTTTATTATTCAAATTATTCAACGCTTCAAATTATTGGTTGTTGACTTATCTATAAGAGTAACTTTATTGAAAGACCGATTGTCCTATTTGCCATATTTGTCATTTCCGAATATTTATTCCAAAAGTGGTACTTGTCGGTCATTGGAAACACACCCAAACTAATAGTAACAAAACATGATGATAAAATAATAATTTAGAAACAAATTAGGGAAACCTAACCAATCTAACATAACCTAGCCTAACCCCTATCCCCGCCCCTAATGTGTAAATATATAGCCCAAATCATACAGGTCCAATGCATTCTGTTTAAGTCCAATGCATTGTACCATCCATCACTTGTATTTTGTAGCTATAAAACCGGTTTTCTGAGATATAAACTAAGTGTGATTCTTGAATGTGTTTCCAATAGCCGACAAGTACCCCAAAAGTGTTACTTCTATTAATTAACTTGTATCACATCAAGTACAAATATTAAATTTATTAGTTAACTTCAGAAACCAATGAAAGAAATCAACACATGACACATTCAAATGTAACAAGGACAGATTGAAATTACCCTCGTTTTACCCTTGGCTAGTTTGCCTTGCGGTAGATACAATATAAATAGTTAGATTAACCTGAAGGATAAATATAAAATATTGCGTAACGGAAAACTTAAGAGCTGTCTTTAAATAATTTATTTACAGGTTTCTGCTAAATCTTGCAGAACTTTTAAGTGCGAAAAACATTATCGAATTTACCGAATTAGTTTCCTCATATTGTTTGTGACGTTTTGGTTTGGAAACACAGGTGAAACTTTTGCGCACGAAAACTGACCTTTAATAAAACAAAAGTAGAATCATAGAAAATCCTGGATTTCAGATATGGATAGACCTAAGACGGAGCCAGGCGGCAAAAAATACTTTCATTTTAATGTCCTTGGTACTTTAAATAACTCAGCCAGGCAAGCTGCCTATGTAGTAGACTGCTATCATGTGATTACTTGTCATGTAGATATAGAAGTAATATTTCAATTACCAATTAAATAAAAAAAATAATATCGAACGATATTTAATAGAGCGATATTTAAAGGTAAAACGAGCATAAATAAAGGTGTGTAATAAGTCAAACATAAAACGGAAAGAAATATAGATGAAACCTATATAACTAACGGAAATAAAAATAAAAATCTATTCAAACTTAAACGAACAGAAATACCACAAATTAAAGCGGGGCTACTACCACATTAAATCCTCTGAAGGCTGTAGTGTCATTTGTGCTTTACTGAAAACGATTTTGTATTTCGAACAGTGCAATTTTCGACACTGACAACAAAAAAAGTAAATACAATGCTGTTAAAGGTTACAAAGTTGTGCTAACATTACTAGAAAAGGGACATCTCCCCCTCAAACCACCCAGAAAACTAGTGCACATTTGCGCTTGATTGAAAACCAAAAGTGTTTCGTGTTCCGAAAACCATGAAAAAGTTTGTGTTGCGAATGTAATTAGATTCTTAAATTTGAATTCAATTTTACTGTTTTTTTTATCTAAGGATTTCTATTAGATTTGAATTCAATTTAAAAGTGTTGAGAGTTGATTCCCTAATAAAACTTTTGAAACAAACATTTGTAATTTTTAACCAGGTGTGTTTAGTCTGTTGAAGCAACATTTTGAATTGACTTGGCTAATCAATAAATAATTCACCTGTTTTCTATGTTTAAAAAGACAAAGTATGATAAAACTTTACTGTATGCAAGACTGATGGAACTAGACCCATTGTATTTAAAACATACTGATATAAAAGAAAGAATCATTGAAATTTATAGCCATTTCCCATTTTCAGTGCTGTAACGGCAATAGAAAAACTGTAAGATATATTTGTTTTTCGCAAAGCGCAACTGGCACTCTAGCCATAGAGGGTTTAAGGGGCCGGTAGTCCCAATTTTATTTGTAGTGCTTCCACTCGTTTTAAATTTGACTTGATTATTCATTTTAATTTCTGATCATTTTAAATTTGTCTTATTATGTGCCTTTGCTTCAGTTTATATCAAGTTCTAAAATCACTTTTTTCTTCTCCTTGTTGAAATTTTTACTTCATCTTTGTCCATTTTTAAATGGGGTAGTCCTATTATGTCTTTTGACTATTTATGTCATAAAACAGGCTTTTTATGACTTTTGCTAGATGGGCACATTGCCAGTATTTTTTTTTTTATAATTATTGTCCTGAATGATTTTTCAAGCTCTGATGTTCTTAACACGTTGTGAAATGTCACGAGAAATGTCTCGTGAATAGTTGAGCGTCTCCACTCTTCACGTATCTATATGATACACTATGGTTTGTGTATACCAATCCCTTATGGTTGTGTTTGGGTACATCCTTCTAAACAGGTTGGCACAAAGGGCCCATTCTAAAAAAATTAAGTTTTTTTTTTAAATCGTTTCTAAACGTGTTCATTCACTTCGCTTTTTTTAGCAGCTTCGCAAACTTAATTCCTCTCCTTGAAGTAGTTCATGGGAGAATGCATAGTTAAATGACAATTAAATCACTTATCCCTGGCTTCCTAGGGCTTAAGTTTTCAGGGAGCCTTAACAAAAGACGTAGAATTTTATGTCATTGGATCATAAGGCATAATCACAAAAAATCTCTTGTAAGACGTATGTGAAACATTTTGAAGGGCAATATCACATTTAAGTGACGTAATTTAACTTAGAAAAAGAAATTTTGGTAAAATTCTATTATCAAACACTTATATTTGTTCATCACTTTTTATGATTTTCCGGTACTTGTCGGTTATTGGAAACACACCCATGAAGTGAAGTTAGGTTAATCATAATGAAATATAACAAAACATGATGATAAAACAACACTTAGAAACAAGATTATGGAAACCTAACTTAACCTAACCCAACATAATGTAACCTAAACTACCCCCCTCCTAATGTGCAAATATATACCCATATTATACAAGTCAAATGCATTAGTAGTAAGCGCCCAATTACCACTGCCCGTGATTGAGTAATATGCCTTACCAGGGCCATTTGCCTATTACAATGAACTCTACATGGCTTGGCAGACATGTTTTTTATTATGAAATCGATTTTTGTGTGTCAGTCGATTAGAGAAAGTTGGTGGTTAGTCCAATATAATAACTTGATTGGTCGGTTTTCTAAAAAAAAAACTTGCCATGGTATAATGTACTCAATTTTAAAAAAAAAACCCGATAGTAATCAACATTATACTTCTAAGACGCCCCCGTACCAAACAGGTTTCTGGCTATTATGACACTCATTTTTTGGAGGTCAAACTCATGGATACATGTTTATTTTTTATTTTTTTTTTAAACTGGTATTTTTTCAATGAAGCCCATAGCACTTTGCAGAAACCCGTGAATGTAGGACTGAAAGTCCGTTCGTAGTATATCTGAATCCAATTACTAATCATTTTAAGTTGAAAATTGTGACGTAAAAATAACTCTATTTGCGAATTTTTTTTGCGAAAAGGTATTTGCGTAAAGGTATTGCGTTGGTTAAGAATGCCTCACGGGTAATTAAAGAATGGGATGCTTCCATCAACAATACAAAGAATATGCTCAGATACTTAATAGATTTGACGCCTACAAGAGACATTGGTAAAAGGTATTCAAAAGCTTAATTGAAAAGTAACGATAGAATGACATTGTGACTTGACCTCGCTTTACCTCTCCGATGTGGTCTGTATAATACACAAGTAACGTTTGAAAAGTATTGTCATACAGGGGTTCAGTTAAAGAGGTCTCACTTGCACGAGGGTTCAGATACATGGGGGTTCACTTGCTTGGGGTTCAGTTACACGGGGATTCAGTTACAATGGAACCAACACAAAAACAATGGGGACACACACAAAAGCCAAATTAGCCCAGTGGCCTATGAGAAATCATGGGTTGCATGGAGGGTTGAGTTGCACGATGGTTCAGTTAAAGGGGGTACAGTTACACGGGGGTTTAGTTAAATTGGGTTGAGCTGCACGAGGGTTCAGTAGCACGAGAGTTCAGTAGCACGGGGGTTCAGTTGTACAGGGTTTCGGTTATACAAGGGTTCAGTTACATGGAGGGTATAGTGACATTTTAAAAGATGATTTAAAAGATGATTTTAGAAGAGGATTTGAAGGTGAAACTCTGTGGTCGTTATAATACACAAGTTCCATTTGATCAGTGTTGTGAGGTCTCCTACCACAACCCCAAAGGGTTCCGATCCCCCCACCCCAACCCCGAAGGAAGCCCCCGGTCCTCAAAGGTTCTCCGGGCTCCCAAAGGGCCCCCGGCGCCCCAAAGGCTCCTGAGCCCCCATTATAATACTTTTAAGGCTTTATTATATCTTTTCAGAACAAATTATTATTTTAGGGAATTATTTCGGTGAAACAGTTAGAGACATTTTAAAAGATGATTTAAAAGATGATTTTAGAAGAGGATTTGAGGGTGAAACTCTGTGGTCGTTATAATACACAAGTTCCATTTGAACAGTGTTGTGAGGTCCCCTACCTCACCCCCAAAGGGCTCCGATCCCCCCAACCCAACCCCGAAGGAAGCCCCCGGTCCTCAAAGGTTCTCCGGGCTCCCAAAGGACCCCCGGTGCCCCAAAGGCTCCTGATTCCCCATTATAATACTTTTTAAGGCTTTATTATATCTTTTCAGAACAAATTATTATTTTAGGGAATTATTTCGGTGAAACAGTTAGAGACATTTTAAAAGATGATTTAAAAGATGATTTTAGAAGAGGATTTAAGGGTGAAACTCTGTGGTCGTTATAATAGACAAGTTCCATTTGAACAGTGTTGTGAGGTCCCCTACCTCAACCCCAAAGGGCTCCGATCCCCCCACCCCAACCCCGAAGGAAGCCCCAACCCCAAAGGGTTCCGATCCCCCTCAGACCCTCAAAGGCCCTCCCCGGGCTCCCGTCTTTCGTAGGTGAATGTTGTCTGAAACTTATGTTTTAGGGTGTATGGGTTGCTATTTTTGACTTTTCGGAGTTGGATTTCTTAGTCTTTCATAGGTATGTGTTGTCTGAAACCTATGATTTGGGATGGGTGGTTTGCTATTTTTGACTTTTCTGAGCTGGATTTCTTACCCTTTCATAGGTGTGTATTGTCAGAAAATTATGATTTGGGATGTGTAGTTTGCTAGTTGGACTTTTCAGAGCTAGATTTCTTAGTCTTTCGTTGGTGTGTGTTGTCTGAAATCTATGATTTGGGATGTGTGGGTTGCTATTTTTTTACTTTTCTGAGCTGGATTTCTTAGCCATTCATAGGTGTGTATGATATTTTCTTGATAAAACATAGCAGTGACTACATCAGATGGTTTTGTAGTGCAGTGAGTTGTTACTAGTAGTAGTATTTTCGTGTTTTTTGCAAGCCATTCATACTATACCTTAAATGCATTCAGATATTTTCTTGATAAAACATAGCCGTGACTACATCAGATGGTTTTGTAGTGCAGTGAGTTGTTACTAGTAGTAGTATTTTCGTGTTTTTTGCAAGCCATTCATACTATACCTTAAATGCATTCAGATATTTTCTTGATAAAACATAGCCGTGACTACATCAGATGTTTTTTTTTTTTTGACTTTTCGGAGTTGGATTTCTTAGTCTTTCATAGGTATGTGTTGTCTGAAACCTATGATTTGGGATGGGTGGTTTGCTATTTTTGACTTTTCTGAGCTGGATTTCTTACCCTTTCATAGGTGGGTGTTGTCAGAAAATTATGATTTGGGATGTGTAGTTTGCTAGTTGGACTTTTCAGAGCTAGATTTCTTAGTCTTTCGTTGGTGTGTGTTGTCTGAAATCTATGATTTGGGATGTGTGGGTTGCTATTTTTTTACTTTTCTGTGCTGGATTTCTTAGCCTTTCATAGGTGTGTATGATATTTTCTTGATAAAACATAGCAGTGACTACATCAGATGGTTTTGTAGTGCAGTGAGTTGTTACTAGTAGTAGTATTTTCGTGTTTTTTGCAGGCCATTCATACTATACCTTAAATGCATTCAGATATTTTCTTGATAAAACATAGCCGTGGCTACATCAGATGGTTTTGTAGTGCAGTGAGTTGTTACTAGTAGTAGTATCTTCGTGTTTTTTTTTGCAAGCCATTCATACTATACCTTAAATGCATTCAGATATTTGCTTGATAAAACATAGCCGTGACTACATCAGATGGTTTTGTAGTGCAGTGAGTTGTTACTAGTAGTAGTATTTTCCTGTTTTTTGCAAGCCATTCATACTATACCTTAAATGCATTCAGATATTTTCTTGATACTACATCAGATGGTTTTGTAGTGCAGTGAGTTGTTACTAGTAGTAGTATTTTCGTGTTTTTTGCAGGCCATTCATACTATACCTTAAATGCATTCAGATATTTTCTTGATAAAACATAGCCGTGGCTACATCAGATGGTTTTGTAGTGCAGTGAGTTGTTACTAGTAGTAGTATCTTCGTGTTTTTTTTTGCAAGCCATTCATACTATACCTTAAATGCATTCAGATATTTGCTTGATAAAACATAGCCGTGACTACATCAGATGGTTTTGTAGTGCAGTGAGTTGTTACTAGTAGTAGTATTTTCCTGTTTTTTGCAAGCCATTCATACTATACCTTAAATGCATTCAGATATTTTCTTGATAAAACATAGCCGTGACTACATCAGATGGTTTTGTAGTGCAGTGAGTTGTTACTAGTAGTAGTATATTCGTGTTTTTTGCAAGCCATTCATGCTACACCTTAAATGCATTCAGATATTTTCTTGATCAAACATAGCCGTGACTACATCAGATGGTTTTTTTAGTGCAGTGAGTTGTTACTAGTAGTAGTATTTTCGTGTTTTTTTGACATAATCGTGATCACATCAGATGGTTTTGTAGTGAAGTGAGTTGTTACTAGTAGTAGTATTTTCGTGTTTTTTTTTTGCAAGCCATTCATACTATGCCTTAAATGCATTCAGATATTTTCTTGATCAAACATAGCCGTGACTACATCAGATGGTTTTGTAGTGCAGTGAGTTGTTACTAGTAGTAGTATTTTCGTGTTTTTTGCAAGCCATTCATACTATACCTTAAATGCATTCAGATATTTTCTTGATCAAACATAGCCGTGACTACATCAGATGGTTTTGTTCTCAAAGAGATGACAAAATACTACCCCCCACAACGAAATCAGATGGTTTTAGGTAGCTAAGTGAAAATTGTTTGTGATAAAGAGAAAAAAAAATCAAAACTTAAACGGTCAGAAATAGAGGCTGGGCTGTTTCCAAAGATTTAGCTAAAAAACCAGTCTGGTTTAAAGCGTGGAGTTTTCGTACTGCCCACTTTTTTGCAATGTGTAGGAAGCGGTGGGGAATCCCCGTCGTGTTTTTTTGCAAGCCATTCATACTATACCTTAAATGCATTCAGATATTTTCTTGATCAAACATAGCCGTGACTACATCAGATGGTTTTGTTCTCAAAGAGATGACAAAATACTACTCCCCACAACGAAATCAGATGGTTTTAGGTAGCTAAGTGAAAATTGTTTGTGATAAAGAGAAAAAAAAATCAAAACTTAAACGGTCAGAAATAGAGGCTGGGCTGTTTCCAAAGATTTAGCTAAAAAACCAGTCTGGTTTAAAGCGTGGAGTTTTCGTACTGCCCACTTTTTTGCAATGTGTAGGAAGCGGTGGGGGAATCCCCGTTCATTTGGAAAGGTGCCAAGCGAGAAAGGTCGGAATTGAATTTAAGAAAATTTAGAATTAAAATGAAACTTTTTATCTTCATGGAAAATAATCACAATCATAGTATAACTTAACTCCACGTTTTCAACCAGACTGGTTTTTTTAGGGCCAATCAGTCGGCCAATAGGGGGAGACATGCAAAGTCGACATAGCTTTATTTCATTTTTTAAGGTTAATTTAGACGAGGTTACGTGTTGTCTGAAATCTATGATTTGGGATGTGTGGGTTGCTATTTTTTTACTTTTCTGTGCTGGATTTCTTAGCCTTTCATAGGTGTGTATGATATTTTCTTGATAAAACATAGCAGTGACTACATCAGATGGTTTTGTAGTGCAGTGAGTTGTTACTAGTAGTAGTATTTTCGTGTTTTTTGCAGGCAATTCATACTATACCTTAAATGCATTCAGATATTTTCTTGATAAAACATAGCCGTGGCTACATCAGATGGTTTTGTAGTGCAGTGAGTTGTTACTAGTAGTAGTATCTTCGTGTTTTTTTTTGCAAGCCATTCATACTATACCTTAAATGCATTCAGATATTTGCTTGATAAAACATAGCCGTGACTACATCAGATGGTTTTGTAGTGCAGTGAGTTGTTACTACTAGTAGTATTTTCCTGTTTTTTGCAAGCCATTCATACTATACCTTAAATGCATTCAGATATTTTCTTGATAAAACATAGCCGTGACTACATCAGATGGTTTTGTAGTGCAGTGAGTTGTTACTAGTAGTAGTATTTTCGTGTTTTTTGCAAGCCATTCATACTATACCTTAAATGCATTCAGATATTTTCTTGATCAAACATAGCCGTGACTACATCAGATGGTTTTGTTCTCAAAGAGATGACAAAATACTACTCCCCACATCGAAATCAGATGGTTTTAGGTAGCTAAGTGAAAATTGTTTGTGATAAAGAGAAAAAAAAATCAAAACTTAAACGGTCAGAAATAGAGGCTGGGCTGTTTCCAAAGATTTAGCTAAAAAACCAGTCTGGTTTAAAGCGTGGAGTTTTCGTACTGCCCACTTTTTTGCAATGTGTAGGAAGCGGTTTGGGAATCCCCGTTCATTTGGAAAGGTGCCAAGCGAGAAAGGTCGGAATTGAATTTAAGAAAATTTAGAATTAAAATGAAACTTTTTATCTTCATGGAAAATAATCACAATCATAGTATAACTTAACTCCACGTTTTCAACCAGACTGTTTTTTTTCAGGGGCCAATCAGGAGAGACATGCAAAGTCGACATAGCTTTATTTAATTTTTTTAAGGTTAATTTAGACGAGGTTACGTGCGCGCACGTAACCTCGTACAACGTACAACTGAACCCCCGTGCTACTGAACTCTCGTGCTACTGAACCCTCGTGCAGCTCAACCCAATTTAACTAAACCCCCGTGTAACTGTACCCCCTTTAACTGAACCATCGTGCACTCAACCCTCCATGCAACCCATGATTTCTCATAGGCCACTGGGCTAATTTGGCTTTTGTGTGTGTCCCCATTGTTTTTGTGTTGGTTCCATTGTAACTGAATCCCCGTGTAACTGAACCCCAAGCAAGTGAACCCCCATGTATCTGAACCCTCGTGCAAGTGAGACCTCTTTAACTGAACCCCTGTATGACAATACTTTTCAAACGTTACTTGTGTATTATACAGACCACATCGGAGAGGTAAAGCGAGGTCAAGTCACAATGTCATTCTATCGTTACTTTTCAATTAAGCTTTTGAATACCTTTTACCAATGTCTCTTGTAGGCGTCAAATCTATTAAGTATCTGAGCATATTCTTTGTATTGTTGATGGAAGCATCCCATTCTTTAATTACCCGTGATGCATTCTTAACCAACGCAATACCTTTACGCAAATACCTTTTCGCAAAAAAAAATTCGCAAATAGAGTTATTTTTACGTCACAATTTTCAACTTAAAATGATTAGTAATTGGATTCAGATATACTACGAACGGACTTTCAGTCCTACATTCACGGGTTTCTGCAAAGTGCTATGGGCTTCATTGAAAAAATACCAGTTTAAAAAAAAATAAAAAATAAACATGTATCCATGAGTTTGACCTCCAAAAAATGAGTGTCATAATAGCCAGAAACCTGTTTGGTACGGGGGCGTCTTAGAAGTATAATGTTGATTACTATCGGGTTTTTTTTTTAAAATTGAGTACATTATACCGTGGCAAGTTTTTTTTTTAGAAAACCGACCAATCAAGTTATTATATTGGACTAACCACCAACTTTCTCTAATCGACTGACACACAAAAAATCGATTTCATAATAAAAAACATGTCTGCCAAGCCATGTAGAGTTCATTGTAATAGGCAAATGGCCCTGGTAAGGCATATTACGCAATCACGGGCAGTGGTAATTGGGCGCTTACTACTTGCATTCTGTCTAGGTCCAATGCATTGTATCATCCGTCACTTGTTTTTGTAGTTTTGAAACATGTTTCCTGAGATGTAACCTAAGCGTAATTCTTGAATGTGTTTCCAATAACCTACAAGTGCCCCCCCCCACCCAAAAAAAACTACAACAAAACAACTCTTGCTACACCATTTCTCACTATGAGAATGCATTTCTCTCTGTGAGGGGGTTCTGCATTACTCTTTTTCATAAATCCAATTTCTTATGCGTTAATTTTTAAAGATAACAACAAAAATAAATCAGACTTGGAAAAAAGTAAAGTCTTTTATAGACATTAACAAAATGAAGAAGTTCAAAAGAAAAAGAAGAATTTTCTTTTTTGATACGTTTTAATAACAATCACACAAAACAATGGTTTATAGATATGATGAAGAGATCAAAATTTTTAGAGATTTTTCTGTTTCTTTGAGAACAGCAATATCATTTGAAATTACACATTTCCTGATTTTCAGCTTAAGCTGATAAATACCTTTTTTTGTCATTCAGTTGCAGGTTCAACAATGTCTTTTTCAGAGCTAGCTGAAGCGCTCAAAGTTTGGACAACCGTTTCTTTTTGAATATTACTGTCCATTCCAGTATTTCCATCTCCGGCTTTGGCTCTCGAGTTATCTCCACTGGTGGATATTGCTGTACTTCCCTCTCCAACGGCGTTTTCAGAGCAGCAAAAGCAAACAATATTGCAAAATGCAGACATGCATTTCTTTCTCCGTTTGTTTTTTAAGGGATCACCAATAACCATGTACAGATGTGGATTGAGGCCTGTGTTTAGCACGGATACAAACGCTAGACAACTTTTCAAGATAATGTTTTCTGTTGAATTAGGCACTGTTGTTACCATCGTTATTAAAATGAAAATCCAAATTGGCATACGACAAATACAAAATGCAGCTATTAAAATAAACAGCGCTGTGGCAATTCGTTTCTTGCGTTGCCTACCTACTGCGTTGTTACCAACTGGTTTGCGGAGCCATAAAAACCTGATAATTTCGACATAAAAACGATATAGACCGACATTAAAGGGACAAAAATGCAAACAAAGAGACTGGTGTAATAAGCCGGAAGGGAGTTTGGGTCCGTCTGTCTTATCCTTTGATTAGCAGCACACCAACGATAGACGCCACAAAAGTCTATGAAAGGCGGTTTCTCTGTTGCAACAAGAAATTCGAATGTCTCCCAGTAGAAAATCGTTGGTGCTGATACGACTGTAAAGAAAATATATTATTTTTTTATACTATATATTATATTATATCAATGATTTATAAAATGTTATATATATATATATATTAGAATATATATATATATATATATATAATAATATACTATATACTATATATATATTATATATATAATATATATATATATAATATATATATATATATATAATATATATATTATATATATATAATATAATATATATATATATATAATATATATATATATATATATATATATATATATATATATAATATATATATATATATATTATATATATATATATATATATATATATATATATATATATATATAGTTTATAAGTAGTGGAAGTAGTATATAATAGTGTTTGTTATACTAGATTAGTATAGTACGGATCTCAAGTGGTGATTTTTTTGCTTTTTTTGTTTTGTTTTTGTTGTGTAGGAGAATCCATTGATAAGCGATTATCAATTTTGTAGTTTCGAGAATGGCCGCACAAGCCATAAGGCTTTTTGGCAAATTTCTTCTTTTTTGTATTGTTTTTTTTGTGTTTTTTAAATAAATTCTCTCTCTCTCTCTCTCTCTCTCTCTCTCTCTCTCTCTCTCTCTTCTCATAAAAATATCAATACTTTAATTATTAACATGTTACCAGATTAAAAGTTAATCTAAACCAGACTAAAAGTATAGATAAGCGAATAAAAAATATTATCAACATAAAAAGCACATAACCCTTTACTAAAGCTACGTTACGGCATAGCTTCTGAAAGAGCCAAACCAAAATTTTAATTTAGTGGAACTTATCAAAATGCCTCTCGGCCCCGGGAGACATTTATTAGAGGACAGTGTGGCTTGCATGTAATATATATGTTTTTTTTTTGCCCGGCTATTTCTAATGGAAGGAGTGGTCACAACAACTTAGAAGGGGCTCGACCGAGAATTGAAAGTTTTTGTTCCTTTTTTAGGAGTGGAAGCGGATTAGATTAAAGTAAGATGTAACTTTTTATTAAAGAAAAACTGCATTTTTGGTATCTTTTACATATTACTATCTGTGTGACGTCATAGCATTTTGCTAAATCAGAGGCAGCACTCTAGTGTTGCTTATAGTAAAGAGCCATAAGGCTTCAGTGAATTCTTATTACTGTATATATCATTTTAGTCGTAGAGTTACTTCATGTGGGAGGGGTAGTCGTATTAACTTCAGAGGGGGTTCATTCAATCGGAAACTGAAAGTTCTAGTGCCTTTTTCAAGAGTCAAAAGTCATCAGAGGGCAACCAGCCCCTATCTCACACTTTTTTTTCAACAAAAAGACATAAAGTCGAAATTTTGGGATAGCTATTTAGTTCAAAATGGTCCAAAGATGAAATAATTATGCTTCTGGGGTTCACATAACCCCCAAAGCCCCCTGGGAAAGGACTGTAAATCATACAAGTTGTTCATTTTCTACATCTCAGGATTTGTATGGGGAAAAGGGACATGTTTGATCCTGGGTCTCCAAAAAGGCTTAGGGTATTGAGGTGAAGCTTTCAGGAAATGTTGAGAGGGATGATGAACAGAATCAAAATACACCATAATCAAGCTGGTTCTATGCAAGCTGGTTGTCAAAAGGGCGTATCAGCAACATCTAAGGAACGGCTGAGGGTATGAAGTCGAAACTTTTATAGCTTGTTGAGGGGGGGGGGGAATGTTGGAGAATGATTGGAGGGTAACCAGCCCCCTTGCCCTTTTTAAATGCCCCTCTCCATCAACAATGACACATAATTTGAAAAGGCATTTTATTCAATTCAGTCGAGAGGTCTTGCAATTAAGCTTTCACGGATACTATCCCCCACAGACCCTAGGGCAAGGAATGCAAACTGTGCAATTTTCCCTTTTTTTACTAGCAGAATTTAACATTGGGATAGGGGAGAATGTTTGGTCCTGTGTGTGTCCGAAAAGGTGAAGGATATTAGGGTTGAATTTTGGGGAATGTTGAGGGGTATGACGAGCTACGTCAAAAGACACTATGTGCATCCACGTTATGAAAAGACGTATCTGCAGTATCTTAGGAACATGTAAGGGTTTTAACCTGAAACTTTCGGGGCATGCTGAGGGAGATGTTGAAAAGTCATTGGAGGACAGCCAGCTCCTCTCCACTTCCGCTCTTCAGGTGCTCCCTCCTAAATTCTGATCAAAATAAAAAAATTATCTTGTTCATAATTGTCAAAAGTCTAATAACTATGCCTCCAGGGATGGTAAGCACCCACACCCCGTCGTGCAAGGGTTATGGATTATGCACTTTGTCTATTGTTTACATACAGGATGTATGATCAGAAAAGGGGGAAGTCTAATCCTGGGTATGTCTTAAAAATGTAAATTGAATTCATTTTATTTTGAATTAATAAAAGTAATCGCTCCACTTGTGATTGTGGTGATGAAGAGATATTGTATCATTATCTTTTTGAGCGTAAACCTCTTTGAAAATGAAAGAATTAAAATGCAATTTAAACTACAGGAGCTTTTTCGTTCTGATATTTTTTTTTACATCAATGTTATTTGGTTTATTAGAGAGACTCGGCATGCAGTTTTAGCATACTTGAATCAAACAAAGAGACTGGATAATGTATAAATGTTGTTTTTTCTTTCTTTTTTTCTCCTTGATTTATTTCATATTAGTAAATTTTGCTTATTCTTTTTTTTCATTGTTCCTATGGACTCTTTGGTGTTTCCTTCAGCTTCCGATATTTTGTGCTTTATTTTGTAGATAGTGAAATACTCTGTACTGGTTCATTTAATGAAATCATTCATTTATTCATGTTCTAAATAGCTAAGGGTATAAAGTTGAAACTTAATGGAATGTTGAAGGGGGGAGGATGAACTAAATCAAAGGACATTGAGTGCATCCAGGCTATCAAAAGGCGTATTTGCAGTTTCTTAGGAAGTAATAAGGGTATTAGCTTGAAGCTTACAGGATCACTACTAATACTACTACTGTGGCGGCAACTGCAACAAGTTTTACTGCAACTAGTTTTTGGCGGCAACTGCAACTAGTTTCGACTGACCACTTTAACTCCGACTGCGACAACTTGTGACTCTGATTGCGATTATTTCTGATTGCAGCCACTTTCGGGTAATATTGAGGCGGATGTTGAAAAAAAAATCAAAATACACTGTGTGCATGCTGGCTATCAAAAGAGTGCATTAATAATATCCGGGTTGCAGCGGTAGCTAGCAATCTAGTAAGAGACGATCATAACGTCCAATGTTAAGAAATATAAAAACCCATAACTCCTAAAAAAAGATTCAGATCAAAACAACGGCATCTTTTTTTCTTTCTTCTCTTCCACAGATAGCTTGGCACTAGAACATCGTAGAGAGTTGTTCAATGGCTCATTTTAAAGGAAATTAATTGTGTTAAAAACCTTTTGTAACTAAAACAAATTATTTTTAAAACAGGATAAATTTTTCCACTAAAAACTGTATTTTGATGTCCTTTCATACTGCTGTCTTTTCAAAGATATTTGATTTTTGAAGCAATCAAACAGTTCGTGGTAAAGTTGTATTTAAACGTTATATTCCGTAGATAGCTTGGCACTGGAATTTACAATAAAGAACGACACGTAGCCCATGTTAACTGAAACATAAATAGGAATTATGTAATTTCCATCAGTATCATGGCTGTAGAGATGGCTGAAACTTAGTAAAGAACGATACATAAAAGATCGATGGCATCCGGGCTGCAACGGTATCATATTGGACTTAGTTGGCAGCCTGATTCTTTGAGGATCGTCACTTACTATTCCAAAGAAGAAAAAGCCGTACGCTTTTTCCTGTTTGTAATCATATAGTAAAGAATGACAAGACGCCTATGGCTTCATAAACGATTATATAAAGGGGGTGTTAGAATACATACTCTGGGTTGCAGTGGTAGCTAGAAACCTAGTAAGAGACGATCACGTCCAATGCTAAGATATATAATAATAAGATCCGGGTTGCAGAGGTAGCTAACAACCTAGTAAGAGACGATCACTTCCAATGTTAAGAAATATAAAACCCATAACTCCTAAAAAAAAAGAGTCCGATCAAAACAAAAAGTTACACTATTAGAACCGCCTTGTCTGAAACCCCAGTATAGGAAACTTTCTGTCCCTTGGCTTGAACAGCAAGGGAAATATATTGGCTTGTCTTAGAAAGGACTGAGGGTATTAAGTCGAAAGTTTCGGGGGTATGTTGAAAGCTCTTGGAGGGCAAAGCGCTCCATGTCCTTCTCAAATACCCCCCTCTCAACCCTGATCAAGATTATGAAATAACAACTTTTCTCAAGATAGCTGAAAGGTCTAATAATTATGCCTCTGGGAATTCCTTGCCCCCTCACAACCTGATAGGGAAGGGTTACAAATTATGCAATATGCCCATTGTTCCCAAGGATTTATCATTGAGAAAGGGAGGGATGTTTAATCCTGGGTGTGTCAAAAAAAGGGTATCAAGGTGAAGCTTTAGGGAATGTTGCGGGGGATGTTAAACTGAATCAGGAACACTATAGCCAGGCTATCAAAAGAGCGCATCTGCCGTAAATAAGGAAGAGCTAAGGGTATTAAATTGAAACTTTCAGTGACTACTTGCAACTTACGCTGTATGTACTGACAGGTGGAAATTATGTGCTGGTCTTTAGAAGGCATATGGGCGTCATCCCTACTCATCTTAGTTTCTGCTTATTTTGAGTTTGACCCGATTATTTATTTTAATATCTGTTCGTTTTCATTCATTTATTGATGGTAATTTGTGGTAGTTTTACGCCTAGAAAATTATTTGACTTTATTTCTGCAAATTTTGGGTTTAATGTAGCTCTTTATATTTCTTTGACAAATTAAATCAACAAAAAAATTCAATTATTATAATAATGTTCCCTGGTCCTTTTTTTTTGTCTGCCGATTTCTGCTTCTTTATAGCCCTGGTTTATTTAATATATTTTTTTTCTCTCTGTTGTTTTTGGCTTTTTTAAAGTCCGCGATCAAAAGACAACTTAGTAACGATCCTTATGTATTTTCGACTGCTGTTTTTTTCGAGCGGTCTTTTATCTCGGTTAAGTTTTTTTTCACAATTTAATGTACACTATCTCTATTTGTGCTAATGCACTGTTTTCTTGCAGTAGATACTTTAGATGCCTGGCTATGATATTTTTCTTATTTTTTCTTCCATTCAGTACTGTTAAGGCGACTTGACCAGACACCCTTTTATATTAGTATATATCCTCATTGCCATTGAATTCATTATATAGTTTTACTGTAATATAATTGATGGTTGTAACCTACGATTGTGGCGTCAGTCATTATCTTATAGGAAGAAGAGTTTTTGCCAAAAATTGATTTTATTTTTAACATTATGTTTTGGTACTTGCAAAAGCACTTAGATATAGCAATTTCCTTTCAAATGAGCCCTACCAATCCTGAATCAGCTAGGAATGGCAACTTTTCGTCTCTAGCTTTTTTAACGCATTTTTTCATTTTTGATTACTACGGGCTGTGGTTCGTTCTTTACTAGGTTGCAGGATTCTTCAATAAATATATCACACAGTAGAAAGCCTTCGGCTTTTTCTTAGCAAACACCTAGTAAAAAACGATCTAGGATCAACACTGGCTTTGCTACCAAAAAGATCCACTTTTTGTCAAAAACAGCATAAACCCAACGCCATTTTCGACAAGTTTCAGACTATTTTCGAAATTCCCATAAATTTGTTGTCGCAGAAACTTTCGCTATGAATACTAAGTGAAATAAGAGCTACCACTCCTGAATCAGCTAAAAAGATATTTCTTTTCTCAATAGGCGGTTTTTTTTAAGCGTTTGTAATTTTTTTTTTTTTAAGCGTTTGTAATTTTTTTTTTTTGTTACTATGGGCCGTGGTTCAATCTCTACCAGGTTGCAGCTATCCCTGCAACCATAAGAGTTACAAACAAGAGAGCTACAATTGGTAAACCACTGTGTGATATATATACATTTCAGCCAAAAGAACGACTTCTAGGCTATAGTAACCAAAACTTTAAAAACACGTCTGGAAGAAAACTGTAATGTGAAGAAGAATCGCATTTTGAAGCTGATTCAGGATGGTAACTATTATTTCGATTAATTTCCGTGGTAAAAATTAATAATGGAGACAATTTACAAATAAAGAGGCAGGTCTATCTTCTCATGTTCCTGTCCAATGTATTCATAGCAATTTATTTAGTATTATAAATAAGGCATTAGGAGCAAACAGCCTGAGTCACATAATGCTGAGGAGAACTTTTATTCTTGGATATAATTTTTTGATAGACTTAGGACTACTAACTAGGACCTGTGCAAAATTTTGCCGCGTTTGAAACTTTCAAATTCCAAAGCCTGAATGAAAGGGAAAATTAAATGAAGCTGGGGGAAATGGGTGGAAGGTTTAAAATCTTTCATTTCCTTCCTCTCCATTTTATTTTTCATTTATTCTATACGTAATCCGTTAAATAAATAAAAAACATCTGCATAATGAGTTTGAACAATGAAGAATATGATTCCTTGGTAAATAAAAATGCCATCCAAAGATATCAGGTCTTATTTAATGACAAATAAAATAGTATCCCGCTGAACCCCTAGCAAGTGAAATGAGCCCCAAAATTAAAGAGAATGCTTAATTTTTTGGGGAATAGTTTTTTTTTCAGTAGTTTAAGAAATGTCCAAATTATCTCCTGAACCTTACGTCTAATTAATGACCCCGATAAACACTAGACATTTGAAATGGTCCAGAAACAGCAACATCTTTTCAAACTGCCTGCTTTTTTTCAGGTTCGAAGCAGTGCAATTCTATGCTTTAAATTTAGTAATATCTATTTAACCAGAATTTCGAAATGCCAGAATGCGTAAAATCAATCTATACTAAAGGTCTTTCGCCACCCCGCCCCTGTTAGTTAAACATGAATAAGATAACCTGTAAAATATTTATTAGCATTGTAAAATAACACTATATTTAATTGCAATATATATCTTGTTTAAGGTTTTCTTGAAGACCTTTTCAAATAGATTTTGACCCAAATCCTCTGAATCTTGTGAGTGGAGGTATCTGCTCATTCTCACTCTTTTCCTGCAGGAGCGTCTGTGGAATTTGGCTTAGGATTTATGAAGAAAAAAAAAATATAAAAAACAAATTTGTTTGGTTGTATTTCAAGTTCATCATTCTTCAGTTTCCTTCGCAAATAAAAAAAAAAGAAGAAGTAATAAGGTTTGCGCCCCTTGTTTTTTTGTTTGGGTTGGAGAAGGTATAGAGAAAGGGAGAGAGAGAGACAGAGAGAGAGTAGAGGACGAGGAGAGAGAGAGAGAGAGAGAGAGAGAGAGAGAGAGAGAGAGAGAGAGAGAGAGAGAGAGAGAGAGAGAGAGAAGAGAGAGAGAGAGAGAGAGGAGAGAGAGGCGAGAGAGAGAGAAGAGAGAGAGAGAGAGATGAGAGAGAGAGAGGAGAGAGAGAGAGAGACGAGAGATGAGAGAGAGAGAGACGAGAGAGAGGAGGAGAGAGAGAGAGAGAGAGAGCAGAGAGAGAGAGAGAGAGAGAGAGAGAGTGAAGAGAGAGAGAGGGAAGAGTAGTACAAAAGACAAAGATTGTTGTCTCGAGTATTCCACACCAAATTTTAAACAACGAATTTAAAAAAACAGTGGTAGATTCATACCAAAGCATACAAAAGTTGATATTGCAATCAATATGAGCACCAAGTTTGGGTTTCTTGTACTACCGGTTGTTAATGCATTAACAACTCCTCTATACCGATCCCACGCTATGAGACATAGAACAGCTGCATTTAGCAATATTGCGCTGTTCTGAAGAAAAGTCAAGCCTGGACAAGCAGCTGAATCAAAAGCCTGAAAAGAAAGATAACTCGTTAAACACCAAAGTCGATACGAGAGATAAGGATATCTAATACTTACTAGACATCCTTTGAATTGCATTATTTCGCAAAAATTGGTTTATAAGGATTTCAGTGCTTGTTTAAAAGTGCTTGCTTGATTGCAAATCTGAGGCGAATACTGAATAACTGAAATAGAGTTGGACAAAACAAAACCATGTTTAGTGTTGGTTTAACAGTGAAGCGCATGTGACTCGTTTCTGAAAAATTGAGTCCTGTATATATTTACAATTATCATGATTAGAGGAACCAAAGCAAAGCCACTGGGCAGGTGCCCCCTCTAATATCTCATATCCCCATTCACATAGAGACATACCATGCCTCTTTTGGCAAAATATCATTCAGGAAATATTTAAGGAATTGTCATTAATGGCTAAATGCTAATCATTAAAAAAATTAAGGCCGCTATAAAATTGTGCTAAATCAAAATACTCTAATTATATATTTAACAAATTCTAGTTTAAACCTATCCACCAGGATTTGTTTGTAAGGATTTTGATCTTGCTGATTGGAAATCTTAAGCTAGTGATAAAATATGGATGTTCACAATTAAAACATGGTAAATCCGGTCTTCACAGACGGTGGTAATATCATACTGGGCTGAAATCTGAGTCTTGCGATTTTTTTTTCTATTTGTAGTGATGAATGCCCAAAAGTAGGGTACGTAGATTTCCCAATTGCCCCCATTGACTCCCTCCATTGTCCCCTCCCTAACTTCAAACTTATAGATATGCTGTACCCCTTCTGACACATAATCTTTAAAGGATTATATAGGGAATAGTCCTAAATGGTTGCATGCAATATGCAACAAAAGTAGCGATGGCTATGACAATGTATCGTCACCAAGTAGACGTTCTTTGTCTCTCCGAAACAAGTTTGAACGGAGTGTCAGTCTGAAGAAACTATGCCAGACCCTGACTCCAAAATTTGTACTTTTTGCTCAGCACTAGTATGTGTGACGGATCTGGTAACCATGGAGTCGGCCTTGTGATTTGCCACCGTGCTTAAAACGCTCTTCTCGCATGGGATCCAGCGAATCTCAGGATAGCCATACTATGACTGAAGGGAGGATCATCCACCATGTCGACCATTGCTGCTTACAAACCAATAAAGGTGGCCGTGGATGCTAATAAGGACTTCTTCTATACTGATCTGGAGCTTGTGATGCAGCAATGTCCTTAATGACACTTCCTGAATTTATCAGGTGACTCATATAACTAACATGTTTTTGAATTTTGTTGCTGCTCTTGACTGTGTAACATGTGAAAATTTTTGCCAGAACAACCTCAAATGTAATTTGATCTAAATAGTTGACAGCTTTCAGGAAAAATTCGTATTTTTCTGAGGGTGATTGCAGAGTTTTTTTTTCTAAACTTGTATAGTGACATTTCTGGCCACAAGAACAAACCAATAAAGGTGGCCGTGGATGCTAATAAGGACTTCTTCTATACTGATCTGGAGCTTGTGATGCAGCAATGTCCTTAATGACACTTCCTGAATTTATCAGGTGACTCATATAACTAACATGTTTTTGAATTTTGTTGCTGCTTTTGACTGTGTAACATGTGAAAATTTTTGCCAGAACAACCTCAAATGTAATTTGATCTAAATAGTTGACAGCTTTCAGGAAAAATTCGCATTTTTCTGAGGGTGATTGCAGAGTTTGTTTTTTTTCTAAACTTGTACAGTGACATTTCTGGCCACAAGGACGATCTAAATAGGTGACAACTTTAAGGAAGAATTCCTTCATTTTAATTTTGACCGTCTAGTTAGTGCCACTATTTCTCACGGAAAGACTTTTACATAAGTAGTAAGAAAAAAACTTACAAAATGGTCATAGAAAGTCCTGTATTAAACCTTTTTTTTTCAGATAAAATGAAGGAAGTACGTTTAGTTTAAACTGACTCTCAAGTGGGCTATGAAAATCATGAAAATAAAACTTTGCAGATGTTTAATTTCCCGGAAGCCTCCAAAGAATAAAAAATGACTACTGGATATTCTCTAGAAGTGTATGGGTGAAAAATCCTAAAAAGTCAAATTTACCTTTGAGTACTATGAAAAAAAATCTTTAAATTCTGAAACCATAATAATTTTGCCAGTCTTGCAAATTCTCATTTTAGTGGGTAATCACCAAAATGTAAACATCAGTCTCAGTTCGCATAGAAAAATTAGGAATTTTCTTACCCATGCTTGATATCTTGTCAAGAAATATGTCATCTCTGTGGGAACAGTACTGCACAATGTGAGAAGATCAGTGACTGCAAGAGTTGCAACCAGAATATTGGTAGACGTCCATTTTTTTCTGCAAAACATTTTTTTGTATTTTTTTTTTAATGGAATTCTACTGCTTTTTGGATGTCCTAAATTAAATACCCCTAAACACAACTGCTTGACACTTGCTTTCGTAGATATTATTAATACTTTTGGTATATTTAAGTAGTACCCCCTCCATTGATTCAAGCGGCCCAATAGCAGAAGTTTCAAGCGGCCCAAAACAAAAGTAACATGGGAATACAAGCGGCCCATTGCAAGTGGAATTCCTACCCCCTCGCACCTGTTTCTAGGCAACATCACCGCCCTTGGCAAGAGTTCAAAGGTCAGGTGAGACACCCCTTTTGTTTTTCTGTGACAGCCCTTGACATGAGTTCAATGCTTGGGTTAGGTCAGCTGTTTCTAGGTGACGGCTGGCAAGATTTAAAGCATTTCAGTTTTATATTATGTGATTACTAGGAATGTGGTCTGTATAATAAAACAAGTTTTAATAATAATCTCCTAGCCCCTTGCCCCTGTTTTTAGCGCATGTTACACCACGACGACACACCCATTGCCCTTAAAGGGCCCAGATAAGTGGAGCTACCAGGCCCTCGCACCTGCACAGTGCAGTCACCTGTTCTATTAAAGGGAACACACTTGGCAAGACTCCATGACACACCCCTCTGAACCCCAATGACGTCATACGACTTACCCCGTTTCAAACGGACAGGTCTAATATGCTTGACGCAATTTTGCGTAACCGTACCACAGGAACCCATGGGGGAATCCCCATCTGTAGCTCACACCATACGTAATGATTGTGCAACAGTGTCACGTAATACTTTTTTTCATTAACTTAATGGCGACACGCACTTTATGTAATGATTGCACATCCATCACTGCCACATATTACCATTTTGACATTTTTCGCCGAAAACCCTCAAGACATTTTCTTTTTCGGAGTTTCTTTTTTTCGCTCAAAACACCCAAAGCTTTTCCCCCTAACTTAATGGTGACACACACTTTACGCAATGATTGCGGATCCATCACTACCAGATAGTACTATTTTAAGATTTTTCGCCCAAAAGTCTTTCTTTTTCGGCGTTTCGTTTTTCGCTCGAAACACCTTTAATTTTTTTTTCTATAGTTCTTGACCCCGCCAGGACTAGAAAGGTCATTCCATTCCATTGGTACTGCACCCCAAGCAAGTCGTTCATGAATCCTTTGTCAATATTTTGTATCTTGAACCATATTCTAAAAATAAACTATTGCACGGCACCTGAGAATCCCCATCTGTTGACACTCATTAGAGCCACGTGTTTACATCGAAATTTGACACGTATTTGTAAAAACATCTATTTCCAGGGGTGCATTTGCTTTCAAGATATTAATAAAGGGGAAATGTTTGTCTTACTCGTGCTAAAGACTACATCTTAAACACACAGATACTGTAAATGAAAAAAAAAAATTGATAAGCAATAAAACATAAAAAAGACAGCTAAAAAACACGACAAAAAATAATAGATGAAAATATCATATTATCATATAGCCTACCCAAAAAAGAACCATCTATCATAGAAAACCGGGGCTTCTAGTCTGCAACCCGGCACGGTAGGGGAGGGGGAGTGATATTAGATGCAATTTAAGACATATTAAGATCTGCTACCTGTTAGATTTTCATCTCTTCCATGGGAAAAATTCTTTAATGTCCACGCCTTAACTTTTAAGCTGTAGTTCAAGCCACAATGACATTACATGACCGCCCCCCCCCAAACATAACTTTCTTCAGGCATTTTCTAATAAAAATTATGGTTCTGAATCCCGTGATTCAACCCAAGCCAATCCTAATGGCCCACAAAATACTCCAGGCTACCAGAGCATTTAACCCATGTGAAACCACCCCCTCCCCCATCTCTTGGGTGACCTGATATTAGCAAGATTCCCATTTTTTTGCCAGTCGTTAGAACGGCGTGTTTACTGGCAGATTTGATAGACTCCGGGGGGTATTTGCATTCAAGATATTAATAAAGGGGAAATGCATGTCTTGCTCGTGCTAAAGACTATATCTTAAAAAACACAGTCAATGTAAATGAAAACAAATTGACCTGCAATAAAACATAAGAAAGGCAGCTAAAAAACACGACAAAAATAAAAGATGAAAATGTCATATTATCATATACGCAAAAAAGAACCATCTATTATAAAAAACTGGGGGCTTCTAGCCTGCAACCCCTAAGGGTAGGGGAGGGGGGGGGAGCGATATTAGATGCAATTTAAACCACATTAAGAGCTTTTAAGGAAATACCCCCTTTTCGTTAAGATAAATTCATGGTTATTTCACATTCATAGGCAGCGCAATAGCGCTGCCTAAGTAAAGAGCGATGTTGCCACAATGTATTTTTTTCCTCCTTACCCGGGCACTTTGTATCGAAGGAGTTGTCGTAGAAACTTCAAAAATGGCTCATTCGATTGGAAATTGGAGTGGCTAGTGCCCTTTTTAATGGTCAAAAGTTATTGGAGGGCAACTATCCCCCCCCCCCATGCCCATCATTCTCCCAAACACATCAAATCAAAATTTTGAGATGTAGTTCATTGTAGTTCATTTCCAGATAGAAAATATCTTTTTGAGGAGGACGCTCCCCAAAAACCCTCGGGGTAAGGGTTTTAATCTATGCCCTGAGGGCATATAGGAACAATGTTGGCACAATGTACTATTTATTTTTTTTTCCTTTAGAGAAGGGCACTTCGTATCGAAGAAATTGTCGTGGAAATTTCAAAAAGGGCACATTCAATCGGAAAGTGGAGTGGCTTGAGCCCTTTTTAATAGTCGAAAGTGATTGGCAGGCGACTAACACCCCTTCCACGCCCTTCATTTCCCCAAACACATCCAATCAAAATTTTGAGATAGCCATGTTGTTCCCCGTAGTTTAAAGTTCAGGAAATTATACCTATGAGCAGGACACTCCCCCTAAAGTCTTAAGGGCAAGGGTTATAAGTTATGCCCTGGGGGCATATAAGTTTTTATTGAGATCTTTGTCGTAGAAACTTGAAAAAGGGCTCACTAATAGTCGAAAGTGATTTGAGGGCAACTAACCCCCCTCTCTCACCCACCTTTTCCCCAAACACATCCAATCAAAATTTTTAGATAGCCATTTTGTTCAGCGTTGTTGATTTCCAAATAGAAATTATGTTTTTGAGGAGGACACTCTCCCACAGCCCTAAGGACAAGGGTTGTAAGTTATGCCCTGGGGGCATATAACGTATTTATAGAACGCGTTGTTATGGAAACTTCAAAAAGGCCCCATTCGATTGGAAATTGAAATGGCTATTGCCCTTTTTAATAGTCGAAAGTGATTGGAGGGCAACTAACCCCCCTCTCACGCCCACCATTTCCCCAAACACATCCAATCAAAATTTTGAGATATTCATTTTGTTCAACGTAGGCGAAAGTTCTGGAAATTAGGTCTTTTAGGATGATAACCCCATCAGAGCCCTCAGTGCAAGGGTTGTAAGTTATGCCCTGGGGGCATATAAGGTTTATATAGAAAGTTTTTGTAGAAATTTCAAAAAGGGCTCATTTGATTGGAAATTGAAATTGCCCTTTTTAATAGTCAAAATTGAGTGGAGAGTAATTTACCCCCCCCCCTCTCACGCCCGTCATTTACCCAAACACATCCAATCACAGTTTAGAGATAGCCATTCTGTTCAACGTTGTTGAAAGTTCTGGAAATTGTCTAGTTAAGGATGACAAACCCCCCCCCCCCCCCCGAGCAAAGGTTGTAAGTTATGCTCTGGGGGCATATAAGGTTTTTATAGATAGAGTTGTCTTAAAAACTTCAAAAGGGGCTAATTCTATTGGAAATTGAGAGGGCTAGTGCCCTTTTTAATAGTGGAATGTGATTGGAGGGTAACTAACCCCCTCTCACGCCCACCATTCCCCCAAACACATCCAATCAAAATTTTCAGATAGCTATTTTGTTCAACGCTGCAGAAAGTTCTGGAAATTAGGTCTTTGAGGATGAGAACCCTCCCAGCTCTCAGGGCAAGGGTTGTGAATTATGCCCTGGGGGCATATAAGGTTTTTATTGAAAGTTTTGTCGTAGATACTTCAAAAGGGCTCATTTGATTGGAAATTGAAAGGGCTAGTGCCTTTTTTAATAGTTGAAAGTGATTGGAGAGCGACTAACGTTCTCTCACGCCCATCATTTTCCCAGACACATCCAATCAAAATTTTGAGATAACCATTTGGTTTAACGTAGTTGAAAGTTCTGGAAATTAGATCTTAGAGGATGACATATACCCTCACTGCCCTTACGGTAAGGGTTGTAATTTATTCCCTGGGGGCATATAAGGTGTTTATAAACAACGTTGTCGTAGAAACTCAAAAAGTGCTCATTCGATTGGAAATCAAAAGGCCTTGTGCCCTTTTTAACAGTCGAAAGTTATTGGAAGGCTTGACATTTTTATAGTAAAGATCAATGTGGGTATAATGTATTTTTTTTTTTTTTTTTTTTTTTTTTTGTTGTTTAGACCAGGGCACTTCGTATCGAAGGAGTTGTCGTAGGAACTTCGAAAAAGGCTCATTTGATTGAAAATAGAAAGGGCTGATGCCCTTTTTAATGGTCGAAAGTTATTGGAGGGAAACTAATCCCCCTCCCACACCCACCGTCCCATTTGCCTTTATGTTTAAAAACGAAATTTTGCCTTAAGATTAAATCAAAATGCACTGTGTTAATGCTAATTCCCAATAAGGCATCTCGGCAGTATCCCAAGAACGACTGAGGGTATTATATTCAAACTTTCGGGGCTACTTCTGCTCATAAAATTTAAACAAAATCAAAATAGAGTAAGTGTATCCAGGCTATCAAAGAAAGTAAACAGATTTTTTTGCGAATGGTATCAAGTTTTCCATTTCAGGGCAACTAGAGGAGGTATGAAACTAAATTAAACACTAATATTTGTGTCTAGATTTTTAAAAGGGTGAATGCTGTTAAAAATTGCTGAAAATTTTTCTCCAGCATGCAAATAGCAGGCCAGACTATAAATACTTAAAAAAACGAAAAGATTTAAAGTATTGTTTACTTTTTCCCTGAAAAGACAATGTCAATATAAAACGAACAGAAATTAATTAAAAAAAAACACTTTCACAAAATAAGTTTTTCAAAGAAAAGTAAAGAACTCCATTAAACAAAAAATGAGTAAAAATAAAATCAAATAAGCTACCAAGCGTGAAACTACCACAAATCAGCATCGATAAATAAATGAAACCCAAAACGAACAGTAATCAAACAGTTCGTGGTAACGAACTGTAAGTAAGGAGCGACCCGGCTCAATGGTAACCGAAACTCTAGAAAACGGTATTTTGATACCAATAGATACATCAAAAGAATCAGATTTTAATGCTGATTTCAAATATATAAGTTTCATCAAGTTTAACCTGACCCATCAAAAGTTACGCGCCTGAGCTTATTTGGCTGATTTTAGAAAAAGGGGGAAAGACACCCTAAAAGTTATAGAACCTTAATGAAAACCACACCATTATATTCAGCGTATCAGAGAACCTTCTGAAGAGGTTTCAAGCACCTATCTACAAAAATGTGGAATTTTGCATTTTTTGCCAGAAGAAAGAT